>JAVIAB010000088.1:72945226-72985226 GCA_032433765.1 Megaustenia siamemsis | reverse complement strand
TACTACTACTATTACTACTACAACTACTACTTCTACTACTACAACAGCTACCACTACTACTACTACTTCTACTACTACTACTACTACTTCTACTACTACAACTACTACTTCTACTACTACAACAGCTACTACTACTACTACTACTACAACTACTACTACTATTACTACTACAACTACTACTTCTACTACTACAACAGCTACTACTACTATTACTACTACAACTACTACTTCTACTACTACAACAGCTACTACTACTACTACTACTTCTACTACTACTACTACTACTACTACTACTACTACTTCTACTACTACTACTACTTCTACTACTACTTCTACTACTACAACTACTACTACTACTACTACTACAACTACTACTACTACTACTACAACAACTACTACCACTACTACAACAACTACTACTACTACTACTACAACTACTACTACAACTATTACTACTACTACTACTACAACAACAACTACTACTACTACTACTACTACTACTACTACTACAACAACTACTACTACAACTTCTACTACTACTACTACTACAACAACAACAACTACTACTACTACTACTACAACTACTACTACTACTACTTCCTCTTTCACGTTCACCTTCTTCTTCTTCTCCTCTGCTTCGTTTTCATCTTGCTTCCCTTTTTCTTCTTCTTAGTCTTCTCATCATCATCCTCTTCTTCTGCTTCCTCTTTCTCCACGTTCTCATCTTCTTTTTTTAAAATTCTTATTTGTTTTCTTCTTTGTCTTTTTCTTTTCCTTCTTCTTCTTCCGTCTTCTTTCTCCTCTTCGTTTTTCTTCGTGTTAATAAAGCTTCTCCCGCTTTCGTTATACTTCCACCTCGGCCCAGTAGTGTCCATACATTGTTCTCTTTATGCTAGTCAATAACTGAAAGATTGCAACTGATGTCCAATATTAGAACGTTTGTTTCTTCTTCTCACAGGGGAGCAGACCTACTCGTGCCCGAGCTGTGGCGAGGTATTCAGGTCAAAGGTAGCAGTCCGGCGGCATCAGACCTACAACTGTAGCAGTGCAGTCTCACCGTACAGCAGCCTGAAGGAACAGATCGGGCTGGCGTCTCACAGCATCGCTGCCAGTAGTAGCAATGTCCTGACAAGTACCAGCTCCATTAGCGATAACAGAGCAGCAGGAGGGGTCAGTAATGACAGCAGCAATCAAGTCAGCAACAGTGCTGACAGTGACAGCAATAAAAGGTATGCTGCTTTATTTGATGTTCTCCCATTTTAAGCGTCTCATATCGTATTCTTTACTCGTTTTGTATAATGCTCTTTCTACCTTCCTTTTCCTCTCTCTATCTCTCTCTCTCTCTCTCTTCTAATTTTATTTAGTGAATATCTAATATTATGCATCTCCCTCTCTCTCTTAATCTCGTTAGGGAGATTTCGATTCACAACACTAAAACCATAGACAGGCTCCTGTATCATATGTTGAATATATGGCCTTTGGCGTCTTGACAGACGGTTGGTAGCAAGCAATCATGATGCAAGCAATCATGACGCAAGCAATCATGATGCAAGCAATCATGATAAGTCTGTAGTTTTTTAAAGTATTTATGTCTTATGTTGGATGTTGTTTTACTGAACAACTTCTCTCGTGGTTGAATCTGCCAATATTGGATAGACAGATCCGACCACAGAACGAACAAGATGTATTCGTGGTGCCTGGCCTCGTCTCCTTTCTCCTGCACCTTTTGTCTTTTGAATTTGACATCACCACTGCCTCGAAAGTTGCTGTGCTATATTTTATTTCTGTTCTCCATGTTCTATGATATGCAGCCACATTTTCCCAGTTTCTTTCACTGATAGAGAATTCCCTCCAGGAAGCCCTGCAAACATCCTTATATCTCAGCACTGGTCTGCACTTTGGTCTCTTTCCGTCCGTAAGTTCACAATACAATATTTGTTTTGGAATCCTATTGTTTACCACTCTCCTTACATGACCCAGCCACCTTAGTCTACGTCTTCTATGTGTTGTTGAATACAAACTTGTAGATTCCACATATACATTTTTTGTTTAATCGTTCGCCAGCTGTCACTTCTGTCGAAGCCCATAGAGACTAGCAACTGAATGTTCGTCTTAAACCTTTTTTCCCTGGCAGCAGTGTTCACAGGGGTCCCTCGCCGCACTGGCAGATAACTCCGTCTTTATAGGTACTCATATTTTTCCCGTCGATGAGTAATTGGAGGTGCGCGTGGCCGTGCGGCTAAAACCACTGTTCCGCTGGCTGAAAAGCCGGCGTACGGTGTTCGAAATCCGCGGTAGACAGAAAGGATTTTTTCTATCGGGGGTGAAATAGAAATCCTGAGTCTCACACGTCGTGGCGACTGCTTGACCAAGCGGCCTTTATCCCTCGGATTCTATCGTTGCCCCCCGACATACACCAGCAATGGTACTATGTGTCGTAAATATAGTTTTTTTTTTAAATGAGTAATTGACGTTTCAAGCCAGGTCTCGCTGCTGAGATCAGGGGTGGTTATCGCAGAGAGCAATCATAAATATCATAACTAATGCAACCTAGATTTGAACTCACAACTACTCTGTCTCGAGGTCAACCAGTTCCCGAAACACAATGTTGAAATCGAAGAAGAAGGTGATACTTAAAGAGGTAAACCTGAGATGTAGACAGTGAAAGAGAAACACCAAGAAAGAATGTAAGAGACCTTGTAAGGAAGACACATGTAGGCAGATTTCATATATTGCTTCAACCGCACTCAATAAATTTATCTCACAGAAAGAAGACCTGGGGTTAGGCAGGGCACAGAACCCACATTTTCTCACCTGTAACCGCTTAGGTATTGTAAGGCGCTCAAGACTTGTATCTCGTCACTGAACGAGGCTAGAACGAAAGACACAATTGAAACAAGTGCATTAAAGTTTCGTGTCTTTGGATTCCCAGTTTAATATCCGACAACCACGATGAAATGATTAGACAAGTTTGATTTCGTTTTTCTTTCGTTATATTTTGTTCTAAAATCTCTCTCTCTCTCTCTCTCTCTCTCTCTCTCTCTCTCTCTCTCTCTCTCTCTGTCTCTGTCTCTCTTTAGCTCTTTCACTCTCTCTTTAGCTCTTTCACTCTCTCTCTCTTTAGCTCTATCACTCTCTCTTTAGCTCTTTCACTCTCTCTCTTTAGCTCTATCACTCTCTCTTTAGCTCTTTCACTCTCTCTTTAGCTCTTTCACTCTCTCTTTAGCTCTTTCACTCTCTCTCTCTTTTGCTCTATCACTCTCTCTTTAGCTCTTTCACTCTCTCTTTAGCTCTATCACTCTCTCTTTAGCTCTTTCCATCTCTCTCTTTAGCTCTATCACTCTCTCTTTATCTCTTTCACTCTCTCTTTAGCTCTATCACTCTCTCTTTAGCTCTTTCACTCTCTCTCTCTTTAGCTCTATCACTCTCTCTTTAGCTCTTTCCATCTCTCTCTCTCTTTAGCTCTGTCACTCTCTCTTTAGCTCTTTCACTCTCTCTTTAGCTCTTTCACTCTCTCTTTAGCTCTATCACTCTCTCTTTAGCTCTTTCTATCTCTCTCTCTTTAGCTCTGTCACTCTCTCTTTAGCTCTTTCACTCTCCTATACACACTAATTTTATTATTCGTCCTCTCGCTCAATCAGTCCGATGTTAACTGTCGATCACTTACTCTTTCGCCTGATAAACTGTCTCTCCTGTTGTCTCCATCTTTTGTTGCTTAGTCCCTCTTCGCTTACATGTGGTCTCTCTCTCTCTCTCTCTCTCTCTCTCTCTCTCTCTCTCTCTCACCAATTTCTTCTCCTTATCCCATATCCCTTTCTTCATCCTCCTTCTTATTCAGCATCTTCTACGTTTCTGTATGTTCAGCTCTTATATCAGCGTCTTCTACGTTTCTGTATGTTCAGCTCTTATATCAGCATCTTCTACGTTTCTGTATGTTCAGCTCTTATATCAGCATCTTCTACGTTTCTGTATGTTCAGCTCTTATATCAGCGTCTTCTACGTTTCTGTATGTTCAGCTCTTATATCAGCATCCTCTACGTTTCTGTATGTTCAGCTCTTATATCAGCGTCTTCTACGTTTCTGTATGTTCAGCTCTTATATCAGCGTCTTCTACGTTTCTGTATGTTCAGCTCTTATATCTGCATCTTCACCCCAAATGTATCTCTGTACACGCTCCTTCTTTCTTTCTGCGCGCGCACACACATACACACACACGTTCTCTCTCTCTCTCTCTCTCTCTCTCTCTCATTAGATATTTCTCTTTATTTCTGTATTCTCTCTCATTATGCTCTCCTCATTATACAATCTCTCTATAAATCTTCCTACTTAATTCCGTATTCCTTTCTCTCTCATTATGCTCTCCTCATTATACAATCTCTCTATAAATCTTCCTATTTAATTCCGTATTCCTTTCTGTCTCATTATGCTCTCTTCATTATACAATCTCTCTATAAATCTTCCTATTTAAATCCGTATTCCTCTTTCTCTCTCATTAAGCTCTCATCATTATTACCTCTCTCTCTCTCTCTCTCTCTCTCTCTCTCTCTGTCTGTCTCTTCCACTTCCTCTTTCCCTATTCCCCACTCCCTACAAATATTATTAGGTTCATAGAAACCAAAATTGGCCGTACCGTATTATAGGAAGCTTAACTGCCTGTCACTTTTAATCGCAGCAATAAATATCACCCGACTTGATAGCACTGTTATCAAATATGACGTGGCAAACAGCACCCCCACCCACGGTTATCAAGATAATGGGCTGTGGGCGGATACGGACATGAAGATAGTACATACCTGCCTCGTCTTTCCGCGCCTCTATTTACGACGCTCCACACCTACAGTGCTTTTTAATTGATTAAATTATAAGTTGTCCGACAATTTACGCTCTTGTATTTACAACAGAGCTTCCGGTTTTCTTCTTAGCGTTCGTTCATCTTTTAAGTGGACGTAGATGCGTCGTGTCGCAAATTTACGACATAGATGCGAAATATACGCATTTAGGCCCGACATATCAGTCGTCGACATTGGCAGACTTGCTCTCTACAATTTGTCCCTGGCAGCGGACATTATTTCCTACTCTTTCTGATTTTCAACTGCCAAGTGTTCTTTGACGTGTGCGCGTGCACACGAGGTATTATCTTTTGCCGTTTTCCGTCAGAAATAGAGTAGCAGTTATCATCGTTGGCTATATATCACAAATTATATTCCAACTATATATCACAAATTATATTCCAACTATATATCACAAATTATATTCCAACTATATATCACAAATTATATTCCAACTATATATCACAAATTATATTCCAACTATATATCACAAATTATATTCCAACTATATATCACAAATTATATTCCAACTATATATCACAAATTATATTCCAACTATATATCACAAATTATATTCCAACTATATATCACAAATTATATTCCAACTATATATCACAAATTATATTCCAACTATATATCACAAATTATATTCCAACTATATATCACAAATTATATTCCAACTATATATCACAAATTATATTCCAACTATATATCACAAATTATATTCCAACTATATATCACAAATTATATTCCAACTATATATCACAAATTATATTCCAACTATATATCACAAATTATATTCCAACTATATATCACAAATTATATTCCAACTATATATTACAAATTATATTCCAACTATATATCACAAATTATATTCCAACTATATATCACAAATTATATTCCAACTATATATCACAAATTATATTCCAACTATATATCACAAATTATATTCCAACTATATATCACAAATTATATTCCAACTATATATCACAAATTATATTCCAACTATATATCACAAATTATATTCCAACTATATATCACAAATTATATTCCAACTATATATCACAAATTATATTCCAACTATATATCACAAATTATATTCCAACTATATATCACAAATTATATTCCAACTATATATCACAAATTATATTCCAACTATAAATCATAAATTATATTCCAACTATTTCAGCTGAGCATTCAGTTGTGTGAAAGCTGGAAAACAACAAGAGATATAGAAACAAAGTTGAACGCATTCGAAAATAAATGTCTAAGGAAAATACTTGGTATAGAATGGAACGAATTCAAAACAAACGAGGAAATTAGAGAAATCGCCAATCAACCACTAATATCTTCAGTAATAAAGAAAAGACGATGGTCATACGTTGGACATGTGATGAGAAGAGATAATAATCGAATAGCAAAGCAAGCCCTCATATGGGAAACAACAGGTAAAAGAAAAAGAGGAAGACCCAGGGAGACACTGAGAAGAACATTGATGAGAGAGGCAAGAGCAGCAGGAATCGGCTCCCTCAATGAGATAGAACTGCTTGCACAGAACAGAGACAGATGGCGAGATTTGATAAAATATCTTTAAAAGAAAACTGCTAGAACAAAAATTCATATAGGAGAAGGTGTATCTTGGTCTACGCCCTATGGGCCGGTTACGGCTCGAAAGGTCAATAGATAGATAGATTCAGTTGTGTGTGTGCGTGTGTTCGTGTGTGCGTGTGTTCGTGTGTCAAACATTGGAATCACTTTAAGATAACGCAAGTGGCTTAAGCAGCAGCGTGCTAGTTTAGCGATAAAAGGAGCACGTGTTCGATCCTAGCTTAGCCTATCATGTCGACCCACCTGAAAGAGAATGTGTACCTGCCTCAATGAGAGTTTCGTGAAGGCGAAGAAAAGCACTGGCCCTGACCTTATTAACTGAACTCTGCAAGCACAACAGGGTTGCCCTGCAGTGGATCCCATCTCACTGTGGAATACCAGGAAATGAGAAAGCAGATCAGTTGGCAAAGGAAGGTTCAACAGGCACACAACTAGATACACCAGTTACATACCATCATAAGAAACAGATAACCAAATCAATCAGAGGACCACAAGCCCCAAATCAGGATGCCTTTCATAATATGAATAGATATGAACAAGTTATCATTATACGCCTAAGAACAGGACACAATCGACTCCATAGTCACATGTATACAAAATTCAAGATCGGCACATCAACTACTTGTACATGTGGACAGGCACCCCAGACTGCTGAACACATACTTCAAGACTGCACTGAATATAGCAGACTGAGAAAAATCCATTTGCCCATAGATACAACACTACATACAAAACTATGGGCCACTGCAAGAATTACAAAAGAAAGTACAATTTATACAGGAAACAACATTGCAAATATAGACAATAGTTCGGGTGAACGAAAGATAGATAGATAGCACTGGCCCTTTCATTTCATTTGTTGTGGCCTGTTAATTATGGAGTTTAAAACAACGACACACATTTCTTTCATGTGGCATGATAATGTGTAGTGGACGCGCCCTTGCAATAGCACACACACACATAGCGCTCCAACACACCAGGGAATGAAATAGCGGTTACATTAGCTAAGAGAGGATGCAGCCAGACACAGTTTCACACCGACATCTCTTTCAACAGAGCCAAACTAAATATCTTGTCCTTTGTGATAACGACAGTAAACAGGAAGCCCCGTGTGCACTCGCGCACGTTAAAGAACTCTTTGGAAATGAAATGGGAAAGAGTATGTCATAAATGTGGACCGCAAAAACATTGTCAGTAGAAACCTGCCTACACCGTGGATCCCGTGCTACGGAGTTCGTGCACATGGGTCACGATCTGGGTCGAGATTCTCAAGAGGATATCTGAGGACCTATGGGTTCGTTCGGCGTGCAGTAATGATGATCCTAACAACAACAACAACAACAACAACAACAACAACAACAACAGCAACAACAACAACCACAACAACAACAACAACAAGAACAACCACAACAACAACAACCACAACAACAACAAGAACAACCACAACCACAACAACAACAACAACAACAACCACAACAACAACAACAACAACCAATCAAATGATCAACTCCAACAGTAGAAAAGAGTGTCAGAATGAATGGCAACAATATGGAGACAACTTCCAATACACGACAAGGCCAAACGCCCATGACAACATTAACAACCTAACAAGAAGAGACCAAGAGCCGCGATAGCTCAGTGGTTAGTGAACTAGACTACAAAGGTCAAGAGGAAGGGTTCGATCCCAACCGACGGCTTCCGGTTCACCCAACCTTAAATGGGTACCGGATTTTTTCTGGGAAAGTAAAGCGGCACGGGCGTAATACCGATCACTTTACCCCAAAAATCATGTGCTGAAGGTCTGTAAAATGTATGGTCACTAACACCATATTCTCTATACGCCGCTTGGCGTGATGGGGGCTCTTGACTTTGTTTTTTGTTTTTTAAGAAGAGACCAAACCACCATCTTTAGACTGAGAACCAGTCATGTACCAATTAATAAGCACAACAATAGAATATAAGGAAACCAAACTGCAGCATGTCCACTCTGTGAACACCCACATGGATCAGTAGAACATCACCTTTGTGACTGTCCAAAGCTCACTGACATCAGAGCAACTCTGCTTCCTCAAAGACCTGATGGAACACCTTGTACGGGACTACAAGGGAGCTCATAAATACCTGCAGATAACACTACATGGCATTGGGCCGAAGGGCATATGCCCAAAGACTTCTGGATACACAACAGACCCTTTATCCTCCAGTAATAAAAAATGTGAAAAATGGCGAAAATAAGAAATTCTTTAGAAACATTTTGCAAACAAATTCTGCAACATTTCTGAACCCGCAATTAAAATGTCACTCGCTTACTGAAACCAACGGTTGTGCAATTTCTGCCAAAGACTGGTCTACAGCCATCGAGACTTTAAGGCTCCACACACATTATTTATGGCTTGTATTATTCTTAGGCCTCTTGACTAAAGCTAGCACAGAAGACTATTGATTATTTGTAAAGAAGGGATCGATAAATCGATGAAGTATATTGTGATCACAGAATCAGAAGTGATATTCTGGATATGACGGGTGCTGGGATGGTGGGCAGTATTGATTATTTCAATACCTGGAGAGACATTACAGGTGCTCGATTACTGTGGGATGTGGTCGCTGTTTGAAAACTTTTAGGCAAAGGGACTTTATGACTTATTGTGTGTCAGATTGCAACTTGCTATTGATTAGCTGTAAATGGGTACCACAAACAGAGTTGTTAAAAGAGGTGCATCCGAGAACAGACGCGCATAGACAATAGGTCATGCTGTCATACGAGATCCAGATGGGAACAAGTTATCGATTTACGCCTCATAGCTGGACATGATAGATTCTATAGTCACATGTTTACGTAATTTAAGATTGGCACTTCAGTCACATGTTTACGTAATTTAAGATTGGCACTTCAGTCACATGTTTACGTAATTTAAGATTGGCACTTCAGTCACATGTTTACGTAATTTAAGATTGGCACTTCAGTCACATGTTTACGTAATTTAAGATTGGCACTTCAGTCACATGTTTACGTAATTTTAAGATTGGCACTTCAGTCACATGTTTACGTGATTTAAGATTGGCACTTCAGTCACATGTTTACGTAATTTAAGATTGGCACTTCAGTCACATGTTTACGTAATTTAAGATTGGCACTTCAGTCACATGTTTACGTAATTTTAAGATTGGCACTTCAGTCACATGTTTACGTAATTTAAGATTGGCGCTTCAGTCACATGTTTACGTAATTTAAGATTGGCACTTCAGTCACATGTTTACGTAATTTAAGATTGACACTTCAGTCACATGTTTACGTAATTTAAGATTGACACTTCAGTCACATGTTTACGTAATTTAAGATTGGCACTTCAGTCACATGTTTACGTAATTTAAGATTGACACTTCAGTCACATGTTTACGTAATTTAAGATTGACACTTCAGTCACATGTTTACGTAATTTAAGATTGACACTTCAGTCACATGTTTACGTAATTTAAGATTGACACTTCAGTCACATGTTTACGTAATTTAAGATTGGCACTTCAGTCACATGTTTACGTAATTTTAAGATTGGCACTTCAGTCACATGTTTACGTAATTTAAGATTGGCACTTCAGTCACGTGTTTACGTAAATTAACATTGGCATTGAGTCCTACAGGCGCCCCAGACTGCTAAACACATAATTCAAGACTGTACTGAATATAGACTGAGAAAGACCCATTCGCACGGATACAACACTACATGTAAATCTATATGGATCACTGCAGAAATTACACACAAAAAGAATAGTAACATTTATACAAGAAATACCATTGCAGATACAGACATTACCTCAGACGAACGAAAGATAGATCAATCAGACGAGATCATAAAAAAGAAACAAATGTCATAACTGCTGTCCAAAGAAACAATCAGATGTTATCACTTTTTGTCCAGCTAGAAAATACCACTAAAGACATAACGGGCACTCAACAAAACAATCTAAAGACAGAACGGGCACTCAACAAAACAATCTAAAGACAGAACGGGCACTCAACAAAACAATCTAAAGACAGAACGGGCACTCAACAAAACAATCTTCATTCCAACGTTGTGCTACCAGTGCCAGACCTGGGCGCTAGACTCAAGAACAATAAGAAAAGTAACCAATACTGAGATGAAATGTGTCAGGCGAATGACAGGAAACAGTTTGAGAGATAAGATCAAAAGCGAAAGATGAATAAAAAAAAACTTGCAATAATTACCGCCAAAGTATACATAAAGAAACAACAGAGAAAGTAGTTTAGCCACGTGATAAGACAGAAATATTAAAACACGGCACAGCGAACTTTTAATAAACGTTGTGAGAACACTAGACCCATGGGCCGACCACGAAAACGATAGACTGACGGAATATAAGTAACACCAGGAAACATAACGACAGAGACCAACAGAAGAACTAAACACCGCATACGTTGTTTACTTTCTTTTGATCCTGAAAGACAAATGAGAAAGGAAAGAAGATTATTATGAATATGAAGAACAAAAATAAAAGAAACTAAAAATATTTCGAAAATAGTTTAATTTAGTGAACGGACCGGACCATCTTCATTGTACATCGAACACTTCCATAGGTGGCCAGATTTTCTCCTAGTACACCCCACAGTGTGTGGAGACTGACGACTGGTTCTGGGTTGGTTTGCTTCTATTCTGTCTCCCTGTCTCCCTAGAGATCTATGTGTAGAGATCTATGTGTAGAGATCTATGTGCAGAGATCTATGTGTAGAGATCCCTGTGTAGAGATCTCTGTGTAGAGATCCCTGTGTAGAGATCTCTGTGTAGAGATCCCTGTGCCGGCATCTCCAGTCATGATAATCACGAAGTCTGGACATGGCTTTATAATCATTTCAAATATGAAGGTGAATATGAAGGTGAATGTGAAGGTGAATATGAAGGTGAATATGAAGGTGAATATGAAGGTTAATATGAAGATACATATGAAGATGGACATGAAGGTAAATATGAAGATAAGGAGTATGAAAACACGAAATATAAAGTTTCATACAAAGTAGATAACGCAGCCAATGAAGTAATGAATAGAGTAGAGTACTTCGTGTATAAAGTTTCATACAAAGTAGATAACGCAGCCAATGAAGTAATGAATAGTGTAGAGTCATCATCATCAAGTACTGGGCCTACTGGCGAGGGTGATCATGTCTCTCCACAACTTTCGATCTCAGCAGCTATTTATCATTTCTGTTGTTGACCTTCTGCCAAGCCATTCTCTTAAACTGTCTGGTATTTTTTCTCTTTGCTTCCCTCTATCTCTTCTACGAGTGTAGAGTACTTCGTGCATAAAGTAAACAAAGAAGTAAGATTCGAGCGGTGGAATTAAGTAAACGGGAAAAAATACGATAAATAAAGGAAATAAAGACAAACAATAGGTCACTCAGGTATCACTCCTAACCGATTTACAATTCTACATTATGTGCCATTCTTTGGGAGACTAAAATACACGACAAAGCCCATATGATTGTGGCATCTTCGAATCTATCTCATAATTATGCGTAATCGATTTTAGTTAGTAATTTTTCAGTACCGATCGTGTGAACAGATACGATAACTGGCGACTATAATCCTGGCACGTGCTGGATATCAATGCATAAATAAAAATATCCATTGATCAATGTGTTTCAATTGAAAAAAAAAAACTTCATTGAAGTTGGCATTCAGGTGAAGAATCACACATTGTTGGAGAAACGGTCCGAAGATTTATTGTGCTTTATTATCACTGCATCTCTAGTATTGATTCTGAAATCCTAGTCCACTGCGGAATAATAGGAACAATGGATCGAATCCTCCAGATTCGTTAGAATCGGTGGTTGTTATTTTGTGAATGCCGGTTCTCTGAGACTGGCAGCGGATTGATATGTTGCTGGACCGGTAGTCTTTATTATAGCGCTGCATTCGACGAGCTTGATCGAGACATGTAGTTGTAACCTCTGTGATGATAGCGATGCCTGCCTTAATGATCAAAGTGATCGACACGTCTTGTTGGCCAGCTAGACGAGGGGATGTAATAAGCCGAGCTGCAATGGCTTTCTTCATTTCCTAGGTTCTGTTGGAAAAGTTGTGTCGTGTTTGTTATAGAGTTATCGCAGTAACAGAGCTTCTACATCAACACAACAACACATCAACACAGCAAAACATCAACACAACAACACATCAACACAATAACACATCAACGCAACAACACATCAACACAACAACACAACAACACATCAACGCAACAACACATCAACACAACAAAACAACAACACATCAACGCAACAACACATCAACACAACAACACAACAACACATCAACGCAACAACACATCAACACAACAACACAACAACACATCAACGCAACAACACAACAACACAACAACACAACAACACATCAACACATCAACACAACAACACAACAACACATCAACGCAACAACACATCAACACACCACACATCAACACAACAACACAACAACACATCAACGCAACAACACATCAACACAACAACACATCAACACAACAACACAACAACACAACAACACAACAACACATCAACACAACAACACATCAACACATCACACATCAACACAACAACACAACAACACAACAACACATCAACGCAACAACACATCAACACAACAACACATCAACACAACAACACAACAACACATCAACACAACAACACAACAACACATCAACGCAACAACACATCAACACACCACACATCAACACAACAACACAACAACACAACAACACATCAACGCAACAACACATCAACACAACAACACATCAACACAACAACACATCAACACAACAACACAACAACACATCAACACAACAACACAACAACACATCAACGCAACAACACATCAACACAACAACACATCAACACAACAACACATCAACGCAACAACACATCAACACACCACACATCAACACAACAACACAACAACACATCAACACAACAACACATCAACACAACAACACATCAACGCAACAACACATCAACACACCACACAACAACACAACAACACACCACACAACAACACAACAACACAACAACACATCAACACAACAACACAACAACACATCAACACACCACACATCAACACACCACACATCAACACACCACACATCAACAACACTACTCACAGACTTACCCGGGAACTAAGCTTGGAGATACCGCGAGGTCATGATCATCTGTGAGTTGCCGTGTTGATCGCAAATCATTCTCTGATCACATAACCTCAAAAAGCATGTGCCGGCGGTGTGTAAAAATGATGGTCACTAACACCATCTTCCCAAGACGCCACTTCGCGTGACGGGGCTCTTTACTTATTTTTTTAAAATATACTATTAGACATTGTCCTTATATCAGTTCCTGTCTGGAAGTAATTTAAAGGAAATAATGCTTTTGATTCACAATTGAACAAAGGTCCTTCCTCCCGCTCTCTCTCCTTCCCTTCTCCATTCCTTCCTTCCTTCCTTCCTTCCTTCCTTCCTTCCTTCCTTCCTTCCTTCCTTCCTTCCTTCCTTCCTTCCTTCCTTCCTTCCTTCCTTCCTTCCTTCCTTCCTTCCTTCCTTCCTTCCTTCCTTCCTTCCTTCCTTCCTTCCTTCCTTCATTCCTTCCTTCCTTCCTTCCTTCCTTCCCCTCACACCTTCTTTAATTCCTCCCGGAGTAAAAAAAAAAACTCCGTCTTATAAACATGTCACACGTCACTGGTTGGTCACAACATTAGCAAGTGAGAGCGACAACCATTTCTACAACTATAACCATACAGGATAACTGAGCAACCCGTCACAACCGACCCATCCAACCCCTTACTTTTTATAACAATTTGTTCACATGATCCCAACTAAATTCACAATTTTGGTACATCGAGGTGATCAGATATCACACACTTGGAATTGTAATACATCAAATGATCGGATATTATATTTCTCCTAATTTTTGATACATTAAAAGATCAGATATCAAATAAATCCAGTCTCCATGCTTCAAACAATTACTTTGATTAGCACCATTTTGTGACAACTTTTGGTTCCCATTTCTTGATGTAAAGTAAAGTAAAGTACCCCCCGTTACGCCAAGTGGCGTATAGGGAAATATGGTGTTAGTGACCCTATATTTTACAGACCTTCAGCACATGATTTTTGGGGTAATGTGGTCGGTATTACGCCCGTGCTGCTTTACTTTCCCAGAAAAAATCCGGTACCCATTAAAGGCTGGGTGAACCCGGAGCCGTCGGTTGGGATCGAACCCTACCCCTTGTCTGTAGTAGTCCAGTTCACTAACCACTGAGCTATCGCGGCTCCCACTAATTTTTAGGGAATTAGTAAAACCGACAGGTGTCCTCGCCAGGGTACGAACCCCGGCTGTTGCCGTGGTAAGCCAACCGCCTATCGATTGCGCTAACCGGACACCCCATTTCTTGATGTGACGAGCACTAAATCTGATATTGTGTGTTGATTATATTTTTTTTCAGTGAAAATTCAGATTGCTACCAGGAGCCTGCGGAGACGGGCAGTGGTGGGGAATTCAAGTGTGATGAATGTCCTAAGTCCTTTCAGTGGAAGGCTAACTTGCAGCGTCATCAGGTAGGACATTTATATGGGGATGTGTTGGAGGGGAGGGAGGGAGGGCAGGTGGGGTGTGATTGATTAAAACTTGGGGAAGTGGATGAGAACGTGGGGGAGTGGATGAGAACGTGGGGGGAGTGGATGTGAATGTGGGGGAGTGGATGAGAACTTGGGAGAGTGGATGAGAACGTGGGGGAGTGGATGAGAATGTGGGGGAGTGGATGAGAACTTGGGAGAGTGGATGAGAACGTGGGGGAGTGGATGAGAATGTGGGGGAGTGGATGAGAACTTGGGGAAGTGGATGAGAACTTGGGGGAGTGGATGAGAACGTGGGAGAGTGGATGAGAACTTGGGGAAGTGGATGAGAACGTGGGGGAGTGGATGAGAATGTGGGGAAGTGGATGAGAACTTGGGAGAGTGGATGAGAACGTGGGAGAGTGGATGAGAACTTGGGGAGTGGATGAGAACGTGGGGGAGTGGATGAGAATGTGGGGAAGTGGATGAGAACTTGGGGAAGTGGATGAGAACGTGGGGAAGTGGATGAGAACTTGGGGGAGTGGATGAGAACGTGGGGAAGTGGATGAGAACTTGGGGGAGTGGATGAGAACTTCGGGAGTGGATGAGAACGTGGGGAAGTGGATGAGAACTTGGAGGAGTGGATGAGAACGTGGGTGAGTGGATAGGAATGTGGGGGGGGTGGATGAGAACTTGGGGGAGTGGATGAAAATAAGGAGGAGTGGATGAGAACTTTGGGGAGTGAATGAGAACTTGGGGGACTGGATAGGAATGTGGGGGAGTGGAGGAGAACGTGGCGAGTGGATGAGAACTTGGGGGAGTGGATGAGAACGTGGCGAGTGGATGAGAACTTGGGGGAGTGGAAGAGAACTATGAGGGTAGATTAAAAATTAGAAGTAGTGGAGAAAAGTGGACGGATGGAGAACCAGGATAGTGGAGGAGCTGTAATGGGGAGTGAAGAACAGGGTGGAGTGTAGAAGAACCTGGGAGAGAGGATGAGAATCAGGTCGAGAAAAGCTGCGGATGGAGAGGAATGTGAGTTGAATGGTGGTTGAACAAACAGCACACCTAAGGAGTAGGTGTAGTTTGTGAAGCATGACGCACGTCGGTCCGACCAATCACTGTTTACTTGACACATCAGCGACGACAATAAGAATCAGAACGAGAAAAAGAAGAAGCAGAAGAGAAGACAATTAAAAAAAATACACAAGAAGAAAGACACAAGAATAAAGCGACGAATTGAGAACAGATGTATTAAGAAGAAGAAAACAAAAAAAGATGCAAGAAGAGGAAAATATCAGGAAAAAATACAAGAAAAAAGATGTCGATATAATTAATTATCTATTTACACATTCTCTTGAATGAAGTTGGATGTTAGCAAATTTACATGATGTAAACTTGATTACGTTGAGTTGAATTCATATTTAGTTTGTGTTATTTTGCATGCAGAATTGTAGAAAGGAAATAAACAAATATGTAGACAGAGCGTGACGACAGTGTAGATGAATAAGCTTTAATGAACGATAATAGCGCCAACATAGTGGGGAATCACGATATATGAAAGGGTCACGGTAAACCCGAAAAGTCTGATTAAAAGGTTTAATCACTTACTCTTTCTCCTTCATTTCAACTCCCTGTGGAGCATCGGTCTTCAACAAAGACTTTCAGCTCCCTGTTGAGCATCGGTTTTCAACAAACACTTTCAACTCCCTGTTGAGCATAGGTCTTCAACAAACACTTTCAACTTCCTGTGGACCATAGGTCTTCAAAAAACATTTCAGCTTTGTGGAGAATAGGTCTTCAAAACACTTTCAACTTCCGGTGGAGCAAAGGTCTTCAAAACACTTTCAACTTCCGGTGGAGCATAGGTCTTCAAAACACTTTCAACTTCCGGTGGAGCAAAGGTCTTCAACAAACACTTTCAACTTCCTGTGGACCATAGGTCTTCAACACTTTGAACTCCCTGTGGACCATAGGTCTTCAAAAAACATTTCAGCTTTGTGGAGCATAGGTCTTCAAAACACTTTCAACTTCCGGTGGAGCAAAGGTCTTCAACAAACACTTTCCAAGCTGTTCTGTTTCTTGCCATTCTTGTAAGGCCATTCCATGTTTTCCCCATCATCTTCATCTTCATCTTCATCTCATCTCCCAAATCTCTTCTCCAAGAATATTTTCATTTTCCTCTGCCTCTCCCCCTTGAGAATCCAACAAAGGGCCTGTCTGTACTACTCTCATTTGGCTTCTACAGTGTGTGTCCTATCCAGAACTGATCGACACAGCGCACTGCCATAATTAAAACGTGTATTGTCTAAGCACACATGAGCTTCCCTCCCTCTCCCCTATTATTTAGACCGTTGGAGTCAAGTTGATATCGCGTTTCAACGCTACCAATCAAACGCTGTTTTGCTGACAGCTTTTCTTATGGTTGATTCTGCCTCCATGTTAATGTCAACACAGACAACTTTTGTGAGCACGCATGTCTATCAGCACGGCGCTGTATCGATGTGCTTTAGTTCTGTTCCTTCTCAAGTTCAGAGCCATCTGTAGTTTTAATAAGGCCTACTGGCTGACAGGGAAGTCCCGGAATCATTCAAAGTTCCCGACGTCTTTAGCTATGCGAGCTATAGACGGATGACGTCATTTTACGCACAACCGCTCCTGCTAGATAAGCTGAATACGTCACAAACATTGGGTGATCCCTTTCAGTATGCGGGCCTTAGTAAACTGTTAACGGCTGTGTCCAAGCTATTAATAATTTGTCCTCAAATAATCTAGAAATTCAACTTCCGTTAATTATAAATGTATGATATAAAGAGATATATACAGTAGCTTGCTGGTTATAGACACCTCTTATTTACTAGCTAAAATCACTCGATACCATGCGTTCTTACTCGGCCCACGCTCGATTCCAAACTTCCTTATCCCAAGATGCAACTAAATGCACTTCTACATCAACATTTAAATATCAATTATTTCCAAATTCTTACCATTCTTTCATTGGTTTTTACTAATTAAATAGCTCTTGCCCTAGCGCCTAACGTTAATTACACCGCCTGTGTCGTTCACTATAGCTGACTCATGACGCAGACCGGAAGTTCCCATGTGAGAACTGTGACAAGGTTTTCACTGACCCCAGTAACTTGCAGCGTCATATCCGTTCGCAGCATGTCGGGGCACGCAGCCATGCTTGTTCTGACTGTGGCAAGACCTTTGCAACGTCAAGCGGCCTCAAGCAACATCAGCACATCCACAGCAGCATTAAGCCCTTCCAGTGCGAGGTAAGCTACGTGTCTGTCAGCATTCACTTTGGTTAGAGGCTTCTGTCAGCATTCACTTTGGTTAGAGGCTTCTGTCAGCATTCACTTTGGTTGGAGGCTTCTGTCAGCATTCACTTTGATGGAGGATTCTGTCAGCATTCACTTTGGTTGGAGGCTTCTGTCAGCATTTACTTTGATGGAGGCTTCTGTCAGCATTCACTTTGGTTAGAGGCTTTTGTCAGCATTCGCTTTGGTTAGAGGCTTCTGTCAGAATTTACTTTGGTTGGAGGTTTCTGTCAGCATTCACTTTGATGGAGGCTTCTGTAAGCATTCACTTTGGTTAGAGGCTTCTGTCTGCATTCACTTTGGTTGGAGGCTTCTGTCAGCATTCAATTAGGTTGGAGGCTTTTGTCAGCATTCACTTTGGTTAGAGGCTTCTGTCAGCATTTACTTTGGTTGGAGGCTTCTGTCAGCATTCACTTTGGTTAGAGGCTTCTGTCAGCATTCACTTCAGTTGGAAACATCTGTCAGCATACACTTTGATTGAAAGCTGTAAACAGATCAATACAACCATTGGGAATATCATTGCCAGAATTAGTCCCGTTTCATCCTGTATATAAGCGCTTTACCTTCCACGTGTTAATTGGCGGGGTAGGATTGGTTAATTTGGGTTACTACTTCAAAGTGTCTTTCTCTCATCTCTGAACCATGAGTCTGAACTCCTGAGTGATGAGAGCTGCTGATATAGAGGACCTAGTATTGTTCAACTACTAGTTGTGATGCTCGATGACGTTGTGGCTAATGCACTCGCCTGCCGACCTGAAGATTCGAAGTTCAAATCCCACTTGAGGCAATCTCTTTTTTGACCTAAAAGGCTATTGCGGTCCACCTAGCCTCTGTTAATGGGTACCATATATATATATATATATATATATATATATCTGTAGGAGGGAAAGGCGACGAGGAAAGGATTATTTCATGTTCAACTCTTATTTCATGTTCAACTCTTATTTCATGTTCAACTCTTATTTCATGTTCAACTCTTTTTTTTCATTGATCATCTTATTTATTTCAAGTTCAACTTTTGTTTCATGTTCAACTCTTTTATTTCACGCTCAACTCTTATTTCATGTTCATCTCTTCTATTTTATGTTCAACTGTTAAATTACATGTTCAACTTTTATTTCATGTTGAACTCTTTTTTATTTTATTTTGTTAAGTGTTTTCATCACCGACTAACAAAATCTTATTATTAAGAAAAAAACTGAATGATGGCCGCATACCAAAAGATATACTCTATGTACAACTAGCAGATGGCAAAAGAACAAGGGGGCGCCCAAAATGTCGATTTGTAGACGCATGTAAACATGACATGAAGACTGAACATAAACCCTTGCAGCCTGGGAAGACATAGCTGTAGACCGCAATCTTTGAAAACACACTCTAAAGCTGCAACTCAAACAAGAAGCAGACAGATTCATAGAAAAAGAGAATATACGGCGAAAGAAAAGAAAAAATAATATTCCTAGAGGCGCTGCAAAATCCATAGTCAACTATGACTGACGGAGGTTACTATAGTCAACTATGACTGACGGAGGCTACTACTACTACCTAACTAATGTCATTATTGTGTACATATTTACTAAATGACAATTTAAAACGGACAAATATGTCCTGGAAGTTTAACAGAACGCGTTCCGGATCGTTCTGACTAAAAAAAAATCTCAAATTTGTTTCCATAATTCCACATTTGTATGCCTTAACTTGTGTGTTTGTGTTACCTTATTTAATATCAATGTTACCTTATTTAAGATCAATATTTCTGATCCTTATAAACGTGCAAGCTTTTAGTTAGAAATGCTAACGTGTATGTTTGTGTGTGTCACCAGGTTTGCCTGAAAGCGTACACGCAGTTCTCCAACCTGTGCCGCCATAAACGAATGCATGCTGACTGTAGACAACAAATCAAGTGCAAGGACTGTGGCCAGGCTTTCTCTACAGTCACCTCGCTCAGCAAACACAAGCGCTTCTGTGAAGGCGTCATGCGAAACGGCATGAGAACCATTTACCCATCCGAGAAGCTGTCACCCATGTCTTTGCCCGCCAACGGCCAAGTCCCCCACTTAAGCCCATCAATGTTCCCAAGTATATACGCCGCTGCAGCTGCAGTTAGGCCACAATTTCCATTTTCACCGTATCCACATTTTGGTACGTTCGCGGGTCTTCTACCACAGGGGCTGCCAGGAATGCTGGGAGGATCACCAGTGTCACCTTCTGAAGCTCTTAAACTGGCAGCCAATATGCAGCATCTCTCCGCGGAAAGAAAACTTCATCTGTCTCCAGAACCTGGATGCATCGGGCCAAAATCGTCCAGATTCTCGTCCCCTTTTAAGCGAGATGACAGGCTTCAGATCGAGCACGGGGCGTCGACATTATCTGATTGTGACTACTCAGAGGATAGTGACCACAGCGAGCTGGATATGAGCAAAGTCTCGGAGGACGAAAGTAAGAGTTCAAGATTCGTAAAACGAAAGCAAGAAATGTCCCAAATCAGCCCAAGATCTTCATCGCCTGGACAGGAAACCATGCCCAAAGTGCCGCGGTTAGAAGCTAACCCTTCACCAACACAAGAGAAGAAACAAGGGAAAGAAATCAGCATTGCTCCACCGGGATTCACACAATACAGACCACAGTCTCCTATAGCAACAACTGCTGCTTCTAGAAGCAGCAAAAGACAATCGCCGGTTTCAAACGATGACGCGCCATTTGACCTATCCAAAAGTGGCGCTAAACAAGAAAAGACTTACTCCTTCTCCACCCCAAAAGCAACAACTTCAGATAAGCCAGAAGGTCCTCACACAGAGCGCTACTCGTCTCTTAAAGAGGATGCTCCCCTTGACCTTAGTAAGAAACCGGTGAAAGCAATTCGAGTGCTCCCCACGGAGACAGCACGGAAAACTCACATCTACGGTGAGATGGCGCATTCGCCAACTTTATCCTCGCCATCTGTGTCGTCAACATCGCCAGCGACATCTTCGGCGTCTCAGTTAGCTTCTGCAGCATCAATGTCTGTTCCATCTGTCTCCATTGCAGAGCCCAAGCCGAGCATCATCAGCCCGTTCAGCTACCCGTTCAGTCCAATCATGATGGAGTCTCTCTTGAGGATCAAGGAAGACATGAAGCTTCAACAGGAAGCTGCTGCCAAGTTCACCAACCCTTTCACGCGTTTTCCCATGACCGGCCCTACTGCTTTCCCCGGTCTTCACCCCCACCAGTTTAGCATGATTTCTCGTCCTGAGTTTGACAAGGTAATGTCTCCAATGCTGAAACTGGACAAATCCTCCGATTTCCCCAACCAACACCACCAGCACCATCCTCACCACAGCAGTCACCCACACCACTTTGGGGCTGGAACTCCCGGCAAAACTAAAGAAAGATATTCCTGTAAATTCTGTGGTAAAGTGTTTCCCAGGTCCGCTAATTTGACTCGCCATTTGCGCACTCACACGGGAGAGCAGCCCTACAAATGCAAATACTGCGAACGATCCTTCAGCATCTCTTCAAACCTGCAGCGACATGTTCGCAATATCCACAACAAAGAGAAACCATTTAAATGTCAGCTCTGTGATCGCTGCTTCGGTCAACAGACTAACCTGGACCGACATCTGAAAAAGCATGAGCAGGAGGGACCACACGTTTCTGACTCCCCAACGGCTGAGTTGGATGATAAGGAGGATGCGTACTTCTCAGAAATCCGCAACTTCATTGGAAGCAACGAGAAGATGGTTCATGACGACGGCACTCTCGAGAGGGATGAGGTTTCGTCCTTGATCAAATCGCGGGAATCGGTGTCCGATGATGCGGAAATCAATGTTGACATCGATTTAAGCATTGGCGAGAATATCGATAACGTACCGGAACTTGATTGTGAAGACGACGATTCGGTTGATGACGTAGATGTTTCTGACGATGGCATACAGGAAGAGGAAGTAGCACTAGCTTCCAAAACGTCGATGAATTTGTCGTTATCTCAAATAAACGACACAACAATAACTCACGAAAACGTTAACGGCGAAAGCAAAGAAACTGTTGAAAAGGACACAACACCAGAATGAAAGTTTTCATGAAAAAACAAAAGTGATAAACAAATCTAGCTCCACAATCTTCCGGTTCAAACTATGTATCCAATGCGCGTTTTGCCATTCTTTTCTCCAATTTGAAAACCACAGCGTGATTTCTTTGAATGAGTGTAACCTGACAGTTTATTATTGTTATTATTATATTTGATTTATGTTTGTCCTATTTCAAATTTGAAAGGAAGTCCTGGCACATAATGCTGATGGGGAGTGAAGTCTTCATCGTTTTAGACTCGACAGTATTTGGGAAACAAGAAGAGACCGTTGTTAGTACCTCCCGTAAATCAGCGGTCAGGTACAAATTTATGGTTTAACTGTAGACTGCCAGTCTGGGCTTTGGCTTTGTCATAGCCCCTAGTGAAGTTCTTAAAATTGTTAAAATTGGAAATTGGCATTTACAAACGATGATTCTTGTGGCAAATTGCTGTATATTAAAGCTGATTGTTTGGATGAAAGTTGTTGGTGACGTAAAATGGGATGTGGTCGTTGTTAACACCACTTCTACAATTTAAAGAAACAGCCTTACTGGCCTACTGTGCGACTGAGCCCAATCGTTGACCGCACTTCAGATGCATCGATCCCAGCAATTTAAACAGCAGCAGAATACCATCTATTTGGACTCGTCAACAAACAGTATACCCATGCCTTCACTGCTGCTGACACATCCGTTCTTCTCTTAAAAACCTCCTCCGAACTCAAGGAGAGTAACCAATGGACGTGGGATCGGTCCACTGTGGGTTCAAACAATCATTTTCTCCATCGCGGGAAATAAAAACTCTTACCTGAACACCTCGCAGCGACAGTACAAAACAGGATCAAGATAAATGTCGTGACCACATATTTGTTATGAAAATGCTAAATGCCAACAATCCGGTTGAGCGAGTGGTAACTTATCATAGCATATTCGTTATGGCATTAGGATTGAACACTTATCACCTGTTAACATATTTCTCATCGTGTATACCATCATAATGTTTATTTTCGTATTCAATAATATACAGTTTACTCACATATGAATTATTGTGTATAGTCTACGCTAATATGTTAAATATGTTATCATTCCTTTTGTAATAGAAGCGATAGGGATCCATGACGTTTGTCAATGTGTAGGCGCGGTCTTTCTATCTCCTTTTTACTACTTCTTCTTTTATCCAGCTACTGATGCCGCATGGCAGAGAACGGATCTTGTTGTCAGGTTACTATCGTGTCTATTTGCTTGTTTGAATCTTTATTTTATCAATAGAACGTCTCTCTGTGGCATTTGTGGTTGCTGAAGGAATTGTTTTGGTCTTTGCATGTGTCTTTTGTGAACTGGGCTACAAAGGACAAGAGGTAGGGTTCGATCCCAACCGACGGCTTCCGGTTCACCCAGCCTTTAATGGGTACCGGATTTTTTTCTGGGAAAGTAAAGCGGCACGGGTGTAATACCGACCACATTACCCTAAAAAATCATGTGCCGAAGGTTTGTAAAATGTATGGTCACTAACACCATATTCCCTATACGCCACTTGGCGTGACTGGGGTACCTTACTTTGTATGTGTCTCCTTCTTACCCTCTGTTTTGACGTTCATAGATAGAATGAGTAAATGAATGAATAAAAAGAGAAACACAGCAGCCTACTAAAAGTAATCTTGGAAAGGAAAATATAAGGTAAAAGAAACTGAGGCAGATTAAAACTAACATGGACGAGTTACATCAAAAGATGGACAGGTCAACCTATGAAGTTTCACCATCAAAGAGACAGAGAGAAATGGCGCTCCATGGTAGGCAATCTTCGACGCGGAGACGACACTAAATGATGATGATGATGAGATAGAATGCCCTTGATGACATTTGACCTGGTTTCGTTCTAAGTGCCCATACCATTCCATGTGTAGCTCGTATATATATTCCAGACCTGGTTTCATTCCGGTGTCTTCTCTGATTGTTAACATTTGATACTCTACCTACCATTGTGTTGTTTGTTATTTTCCTCAAGCGCCTCGTTTCGGATTGTCGTGATTGGCTCTTCTTCCTGCTATGACTATGATTCAGCAGTGCCCTATTACTGCACGCATGTCCACAAGTTTCAATGTCCTGATTTTCCTTTTGTTGCTAGTTACAGAGACTTCATTTGGCGTACATGTCGGACCTTTCATTTTCTAACGAAAAGCGTTACGCCAGTCGTAAAGTATTACGACTATTCTAAAGCTAATAGTTTGTGATGAGGGGGAATTAAATTATCCTAGTTTTATAAGTTCCTCTAATGAACTAGTCACGTGTACATTTATAGCTGGCTCGACTGTTACTTATCCAACATTTTTGCATTTAATATTTACATGGTTTCTTTCCAAAAAAAAAACAAAAAAAAAACAGAAAATTAAATTGTAGATAAAGCACTGGCTTAATGGCCCTAGGAACATTATACATCAGACAGATATATATCTTATTTGTATTGTTATCTTCTTAGCTGACTGTCAGTCTTAACCATTCCAAACTTATCGTTGGTAAACTCAAAAATGAAATCGCCATAAGAGTTGACGATATCACTATAAGAGTTGACGATATCACTATAAGAGTTGACGATATCACTATAAGAGTTGACGATATCACTATAAGAGTTGACGATATCACTATAAGAGTTGACGATATCACTATAAGAGTTGACGATATCACTATAAGAGTTGACGATATCACTATAAGAGTTGACGATATCACTATAAGAGTTGATGATATCACTATAAGAGTTGACGATATCACTATAAGAGTTGACGATATCACTATAAGAGTTGACGATATCACTATAAGAGTTGACGATATCACTATAAGAGTTGACGATATCACTATAAGAGTTGACGATATCACTATAAGCGTTGACGATATCACTATAAGCGTTGACGATATCACTATAAGAGTTGACGATATCACTATAAGAGTTGACGATATCACTATAAGAGTTGACGATATCACTATAAGCGTTGACGATATCACTATAAGAGTTGACAATATCACTATAAGAGTTGATGATATCGCTATAAGAGCTGATATCACTATAAGAGTTGATGATATCACTATAAGAGTTGACGATATCGCTATAAAAGCTGATGATATCGCTATAAAAGCTGACGATATCGCTATAAAAGCTGACGATACCGCTATAAAAGCTGATGATATCGCTATAAAAGCTGACAATATCGCTATAAGAGTTGACGATATCGCTATAAAAGCTGATGATATCGCTATAAAAGCTGATGATATCGCTATAAGAGCTGATGATATCGCTATAAAAGCTGACGATATCACTATAAAAGCTGACGATATCACTATAAAAGCTGACGATATCGCTATAAACACTGATATCTGCATAAAAGCTGACGATATCGCTATAAAAGCTGATGATATCGCTATAAAAGCTGACGATATCACTATAAAAGCTGACGATATCGCTATAAAAGCTGATGATATCGCTATAAAAGCTGACGATATCGCTATAAAAGCTGATGATATCACTATAAAAGCTGACGATATCGCTATAAAAGCTGATGATATCGCTATAAAAGCTGACGATATCGCTATAAAAGCTGATGATATCGCTATAAAAGCTGACGATATCGCTACAAACGCTGATATCGGCATAAAAGCTGATGAAATCTCCATGATACACCTGGTCCAGGTATGGAACCATAGCTGACCACAATCCCACTAATATAGGCCAATGCGAACACAGATTACAAAATTTAACCAACGAAATGAGAAACAATGATGGAAGCAAAACCTGTTCTTAGACAAATACACCGATACGAAGTCGGATGTTTCGGGCCAATGTGGCAGGATATCGTAGCTAGGATTACTTATTTTGTTGTTGTTCTTCATGTTATATAATCAGCTGGCGATGAATGTCATTATGAGGTTCTCTTGAGCTGCACTTGCCATATCTTTGAACGTATTGTCTTTAGGAACAAACCATCCTTTATAGTTGATCAAATAAGGGATGATTGTGTAGTATGCGTTCCCTAGATTGGTCAGTGAGCATATATAGAGCTACTCAAGTATGTCTTTCAGCCAACGTTCAATGTCTGTACTTATTTATTTTCGTTAATAAACCCATTTAAAGATTTTATTTTGTTCTAGTCGGTCACGTGTTTGATAGTCACCAATCGGATGCTGTGCTCTTCCGCGAGCCGAAATGGTTCTTGTTATGGCTAGTGATGACAGTTACCTGAGAGTATATCCAATCAGTGACAAAATATTCATATATTGATTTACAACAGAATTCTTTTCTTATCAGAACCAAAAGAATTCTTTTCTTGTCAGAACCAATAGAATTATTTTCTTATCAGAACCAATAGCATTCTTTTCTTGTCAGAAGCAATAGAATTATTTTCTTGTCAGAAGCAATAGAATTCTTTTCTTGTCAGAACCAATAGAATTATTTTCTTGTCAGAGCCAATAGAATTATTTTCTTGTCAGAACCAATAGAATTATTTTCTTGTCAGAACCAATAGAATTATTTTCTTGTCAGAACCAATAGAATTCTTCTCTTGTGAAGATCGATAGAATTCGTTTCCTATGAAAAGCGAATAGAATTATGTTGTTGTGAATGGAATTATTGTCTGGTGATTATCGATGTCAATCTTATATTGTGAAATGGGATAGAATTCTTTTCTTTTGAAGATCGATATAATTCTTTCCTTATGAAAAGATATAGAATTATATTATCAATTTAAAAAAATCGGCATACATTTTGTCTTGTGAAGCTCGATAGAATTCTTTTCTCGTGAGGACCGATATAATTTTTTTCTTTTGTGGACCAATATAATTTTTTTCTTATGAGGACCGATAGAATTTTTTTCTTATGTGGACCGATAGAATTCTTTTCTTATGAGGACCGATATAATTCTTTTCTTATGTGGACCGATAGAATTCTTTTCTCGTGAGGACCGATATAATTTTTTTCTTTTGTGGACCAATATAATTTTTTTCTTATGAGGACCGATAGAATTTTTTTCTTATGTGGACCGATATAATTCTTTTCTTATGAGGACCGATATAATTCTTTTCTTATGTGGACCGATAGAATTCTTTTCTTGTGAGGACCGATAGAATTCTTTTCTTGTGAGGACCGATATAATTCTTTTCTTGTGAGGACAGATAGAATTCTTTTCTTGTGAGGACCGATAGAATTCTTTTCTTAATACATCTTTATAAATGTTCTCTTATGCAGACAGACAGAATTCTTCACTTGTGAAAACAGACAGGAGCCATTGCTTGTGTAGACCGACATATTTCACGAGACGCAGGAACACAAATAAGTGTCATCACATTTACAAAGAAAATTATGCCCTTAGAAAAGATAACATTAAATTGTTTGCTAATATAATTCTTAACACTGCCATTTATTCAATTTTGTATAAATAAGTTACATATTCATACATTGACTAATTATTCTTCAAATTGTATATAATTTCAATTATATAAAATCTTCCTTTGTATAGATTTGGTGTAAAGAACTATCCGTATAATTTCTGCATTAAAACTTCTGACTTCATATATTTCATAAAATGGTTTTACCCTCTTTAATGAGATGATGTTTGAATAAAAGATGTATGTACGAACATTCATGTTTGCGTTCGCTAAGATGGGATGAATGTTAGGTTTAGTCTACATAATGTTGACCATTAAGTTTCCTCATAATGTCGATTATTGAGTTTCCTTATAATGTCGATTATTAAGTTTTCTTATAAAGTCGGCCATTAACTTTCCTTATAATGTAGACCATTGACTTTCCTTATAATGTCGGCCATTGAGTTTCCTTATAATGTCGGACGTTGAGTTTCCTTATAATGTCGGCCATTGAGTTTCCTTATAATGTCGGCCATTGAGTTTCCTTATAATGTCGGCCATTGAGTTTCCTTATAATGTCGGCCATTGAGTTTCCTTATAATGTCGGCCGTTGAGTTTCCTTATAATGTCGGCCATTAAGTTTCCTTATAATGTCGGCCATTGAGTTTCCTTATAATGTCGGCCGTTGAGTTTCCTTAAAATGTCGGCCATTGAGTTTCCTTATAATGTCGGCCATTAACTTTCCTTATAATGTCGGCCATTAACTTTCCTTATAATGTCGGCCATTAACTTTCCTTATAATGTCGGCCGTTGAGTTTCCTTAAAATGTCGGCCATTGAGTTTCCTTATAATGTCGGCCATTGAGTTTCCTTATAATGTAGGCCATTGAGTTTCCTTATAATGTCGGCCGTTGAGTTTCCTTATAATGTAGGCCATTGAGTTTCCTTATAATGTCGGCCATTGAGTTTCCTTATAATGTAGGCCGTTGAGTTTCCTTATAATGTCGGCCGTTGAGTTTCCTTATAATGTCGGCCATTGAGTTTCCTTATAATGTCGGCCGTTGAGTTTCCTTATAATGTATGCCATTGAGTTTCCTTATAATGTAGGCCGTTGAGTTTCCTTATAATGTAGGCCATTGAGTTTCCTTATAATGTCGGCCGTTGAGTTTCCTTATAATGTAGGTCATTGAGTTTCCTTATAATGTAGACCGTTGAGTTTCCTTATAATGTAGGCCGTTGAGTTTCCTTTTAATGTCGGCCGTTGAGTTTCCTTATAATGTCGGCCATTGAGTTTCCTTATAATGTCAGCCATTGAGTTTCCTTATAATGTCGGCCATTGAGTTTCCTTATAATGTCGGCCGTTGAGTTTCCTTAAAATGTCGGCCATTGAGTTTCCTTATAATGTCGGCCATTGAGTTTCCTTATAATGTCGGCCGTTGAGTTTCCTTATAATGTCGATCATTAAATTTCCTTATAATGTCGGCCATTGAGTTTCCTTATAATGTCGATCATTAACTTTCCTTATAATGTCGATCATTAACTTTCCTTATAATGTCGATCATTAAGTTTCCTTATAATGTCGATCATTAACTTTCCTTATGATGTCGATCATTAACTTTCCTTATAATGTCGGCCATTAACTTTCCTTATAATATCAATCATTAAGTTTCCTTATAATGTCGATCATTAACTTTCCTTATAATGTCGATCATTAACTTTCCTTATAATGGCAATCATTAACTTTCCTTATAATGTCGATCATTAACTTTCCTTATAATGTCGATCATTAACTTTCCTTATAATGTCGATCATTAACTTTCCTTATAATGTCAATCATTAAGTTTCCTTATAATGTCGGCCATTAACTTTCCTTATAATGTCGATCATTAACTTTCCTTTTAATGTCGATCATTAACTTTCCTTATAATGTCGATCATTAACTTTCCTTATAATGTCGATCATTAACTTTCCTTATAATGTCGATCATTAACTTTCCTTATAATGTCGATCATTAACTTTCCTTATAATGTCGATCATTAACTTTCCTTATAATGTCGATCATTAACTTTCCTTATAATGTCGATCATTAACTTTCCTTATAATGTCGGCCATTAACTTTCCTTATAATATCAATCATTAAGTTTCCTTATAATGTAGATCGTTAAGTTTCCTTATAATGTCAGTCATTGAGTTTCCTTATAATGTCGAACATTAAGTTTCTTTATAATGTCGGTCATTGAGTTTCCTTATAATGTCGGCCATTAACTTTCCTTATAACGTCGGCCATTAACTTTCCTTATAATGTCGGTCATTGAGTTTCCTTATAATGTCGGCCATTAACTTTCCTTATAATGTCGGCCATTAACTTTCCTTATAATGTCGATCTTTAAGTTTCCTTATAATGTCGGTCATTGAGTTTCCTTATAATGTCGGCCATTAACTTTCCTTATAATGTCGGCCATTAACTTTTCTTATAATGTCGGCCATTAACTTTCCTTATAATGTCGGCCATTAACTTTCCTTATAATGTCGGTCATTGAGTTTCCTTATAATGTCGATCATTAACTTTCCTTATAATGTCGATCATTAACTTTCCTTATAATGTCGATCATTAACTTTCCTTATAATGTCGGCCATTAACTTTCCTTATAATGTCGATCATTAACTTTCCTTATAATGTCGGCCATTAACTTTCCTTATAATGTCGGCCATTGAGTTTCCTTATAATGTCGATCATTAACTTTCCTTATAATGTCGGTCATTGAGTTTCCTTATAATGTCGGTCATTGAGTTTCCTTATAATGTCGGCCATTAACTTTCCTTATAATGTCGGCCATTAACTTTCCTTATAATGTCGATCATTAAGTTTCCTTATAATGTCAATCATTAAGTTTCCTGATAACTTAATGATAAGTTTTCATCAGCGCGTACAAGTACTTAAACATTACGTTTAATATTCATTGATTATTCTTTTTCAATGCATCCTCTTTTATTTCTTTAGTTTGAACGTCAATGCATTGAAGATATTCCCATATCCGCTCCACAGGTCGTACAAATAACCATCGAAGTGTTCGTCTACTGATTGTTCATGTCCTGCATTGAATCATTCTCTTCCACTGAACATGTTTAATGTGCCTTTGCTCATCCTAACACCTCGTTCGCACCACTTCTCTGACGTCAATGTTGTCCATCGCCACCTTCCTGTAAGAGGCGGTCTCTAATAGCGATCGCGATGTCAGTTTTGTCCATTGTTAACTCCCCTTGCATGATCACAAACTCCTGCTGTTCTATCAACTATCTCATTACAACAAACTCCTGCTGTTCTATCAAATATCTCATTACCACAAACTCCTGCTGTTCTATCAACTATCTCATTACCACAAACTCCTGCTGTTCTATCAACTATCTCATTACCACAAACTCCTGCTGTTCTATCAACTATCTCATTACCACAAACTCCTGCTGTTCTATCAACTATCTCATTACCACAAACTCCGGCTGTTCTATCAACTATCTCATTACCACAAACTCCGGCTGTTCTATCAACTATCTCATTACCACAAACTCCTGCTGTTCTATCAACTATCTCATTACCACAAACTCCTACTGTTCTATCAACTATCTCATTAAACTCCTACTGTTCTATCAACTATCTCATTACAACAAACTCCGGCTGTTCTATCAACTATCTTATTACCACAAACTCCTACTGTTCTATCAACTATCTCATTACCACAAACTCCTGCTGTTCTATCAACTATCTCATCACCACAAACTCTTGCTGTTCTATCAACTATCTCATTACCACAAACTCCTGCTGTTCATTCAACTATCTCATTACAACAAACTCCTGCTGTTCTATCAACTATCTCATTACAACAAACTCCTGCTGTTCTATCAACTATCTCATTACAACAAACTCCTGCTGTTCTATCAACTATCTCATTACCACAAACTCCTGCTGTTCTATCAACTATCTCATTACCACAAACTCTTGCTGTTCTATCAACTATCTCATTACAACAAACTCCTACTGTTCTATCAACTATCTCATTACCACAAACTCTTGCTTTTCTATCAACTATCTCATTACCACAAACTCCTACTGTTCTATCAACTATCTCATTACAACAAACTCCTGCTGTTCTATCAACTATCTCATTACCACAAACTCCGGCTGTTCTATCAACTATCTCATTACCACAAACTCCTGCTGTTCTATCAACTATCTCATTACAACAAACTCCTACTGTTCTATCAACTATCTCATTACCACAAACTCTTGCTGTTCTATCAACTATCTCATTACAACAAACTCCTACTGTTCTATCAACTATCTCATTACCACAAACTCCGGCTGTTCTATCAACTATCTCATTACCACAACTCCTGCTGTTCTATCAACTATCTCATTACCACAAACTCCTGCTGTTCTATCAACTATCTCATTACCACAAACTCCTGCTGTTCTATCAACTATCTCATTACAACAAACTCCTGCTTTTCTATCAACTATCTCATTACAACAAACTCCTGCTTTTCTATCAACTATCTCATTACAACAAACTCCTGCTGTTCTATCAACTATCTCATTACCACAAACTCCTGCTGTTCTATCAACTATCTCATTACCACAAACTCCGGCTGTTCTATCAACTATCTCATTACCACAAACTCCGGCTGTTCTATCAACTATCTCATTACCACAAACTCCGGCTGTTCTATCAACTATCTAATTACCACAAACTCCTACTGTTCTATCAACTATCTCATTACCACAAACTCCGGCTGTTCTATCAACTATCTCATTACCACAAACTCCGGCTGTTCTATCAACTATCTCATTACCACAAACTCCTACTGTTCTATCAACTATCTCATTACCACAAACTCCTACTGTTCTATCAACTATCTCATTACAACAAACTCCGGCTGTTCTATCAACTATCTTATTACCACAAACTCCTACTGTTCTATCAACTATCTCATTACCACAAACTCCTACTGTTCTATCAACTATCTCATTACCACAAACTCCGGCTGTTCTATCAACTATCTCATTACAACAAACTCCGGCTGTTCTATCAACTATCTCATTACCACAAACTCCTACTGTTCTATCAACTATCTCATTACAACAAACTCCTGCTTTTCTATCAACTATCTCATTACCACAAACTCCTACTGTTCTATCAACTATCTCATTACCACAAACTCCTGCTGTTCTATCAACTATCTCATTACAACAAACTCCTGCTTTTCTATCAACTATCTCATTACAACAAACTCCTGCTTTTCTATCAACTATCTCATTACAACAAACTCCTGCTTTTCTATCAACTATCTCATTACCACAAACTCCTGCTGTTCTATCAACTATATCATTACCACAAACTCCTGCTGTTCTATCAACTATATCATTACCACAAACTCCGGCTGTTCTATCAACTATCTCATTACCACAAACTCCGGCTGTTCTATCAACTATCTCATTACCACAAACTCCTACTGTTCTATCAACTATCTCATTACCACAAACTCCGGCTGTTCTATCAACTATCTCATTACCACAAACTCCGGCTGTTCTATCAACTATCTCATTACCACAAACTCCTACTGTTCTATCAACTATCTCATTACCACAAACTCCTACTGTTCTATCAACTATCTCATTACAACAAACTCCTGCTGTTCTATCAACTATCTCATTACCACAAACTCCTACTGTTCTATCAACTATCTCATTACCACAAACTCCTGCTGTTCTATCAATTATCTCATTACCACAAACTCCTGCTGTTCTATCAACTATCTCATTACCACAAACTCCTGCTGTTCTATCAACTATCTCATTACCACAAACTCCTGCTGTTCTATCAACTATCTCATTACCACAAACTCCGGCTGTTCTATCAACTATCTCATTACCACAAACTCCGGCTGTTCTATCAACTATCTCATTACCACAAACTCCTGCTGTTCTATCAACTATCTCATTACCACAAACTCCTACTGTTCTATCAACTATCTCATTACCACAAACTCCTACTGTTCTATCAACTATCTCATTACCACAATCTCCGGCTGTTCTATCAACTATCTCACTACCACAAACTCCTGCTGTTCTATCAACTATCTCATTACCACAAACTCCTGCTGTTCTATCAACTATCTCATTACCACAAACTCCTGCTGTTCTATCAACTATCTCATTATCACAAACTCCTGCTGTTCTATCAACTATCTCATTATCACAAACTCCTGCTGTTCATTCAACTATCTCATTACCACAAACTCCTGCTGTTCTATCAACTATCTCATTATCACAAACTCCTGCTGTTCTATCAACTATCTCATTATCACAAACTCCTGCTGTTCTATCAACTATCTCATTACCACAAACTCCTGCATGTCCGGAAGAACATAACCGGGTTGGGCTGTTAACGTGAGAGAAATGCCGTAGAGACAACCACTCTCTGGAAGCATATTCACTCGACGAAACATATCCTGTGGGTTAATCAAAACGACCGCATGTGTTGTCTGCCTCTTAACTACCCACGTGATAATTTCCGTCCCATTTAAGCTTCTCCACATCTTCGTCTTTTTCACGTTCCTCCTCTTTTTTTGTACACCGGGTTACATTCCCTCTACGATCCCCACTCGCTTCGCGCCATATTGGTTACTCTAGTTCTAGAGAGGCTGAAGGAAGGTTGATTTTTATTAATTACTACTTATCTTGAAGCCATCAGTCAGCTATGAGTCGCTGAACTCTTTCATGTTGCTCGAGTGTTGTGGACATCTCTTCTATGCATTCCATTTTTCAAGGTGATAGTTTTATACTATCCAGCACATACAATAGTCAGTTTAATCCTCGTTTTAAAATTGGGACCAAACCTAATTTACATATAAAATAGTTTTAACTTCCTTTTGAATTATTCTTTTTTAGTTTAGCATGCCAGTTTTCACTCAATTGACGGTTAATCGAAAATAATTCCCAGAGTCAATAATTTATCCTTCAGATTTTATCCTTTAGCTGACAGATGTTGGGAAGCTTGAACTCCAGCACGATATATGTAGATTAATCTTGTAGTTGCCAAGAACCGCCTTATAGTTCCTACTACATTTCTAGAAAGGAATAATTCATGTTGTCACATCTTTTCCTAGCGCAATTAACAGGAACGTGTTGTGTGTTTGCTCATATATTTTCTGTTATTACAATTTATTTGTTGAATTATTTTTAACATAGTCTTTAGCTGAGAATATAATTTTAACTGAAATAAAGTTTATATAGAAGTATAGGCAGTCGTATAGCATTTGATTTAGTAAATGATATGAATGTCATTAGCAGTGATGGATTTAAATGCAATGTAGAGAGTAGTGTGACAAATTGTCACTATCGATGAATCAAAAGATAATACGACCTTGAAGCAAGTAGACAATTTTAAATATCTGGGTAGCACGTTAACACAAGACAATAACCAAGAGACAGAGATAGATATAAGGTGTAACAAAGCATGCCAAGTTATAGGCCAAGTATCAACACTATTGAAAAACAAAGCAATAACTACGGAAGCAAAAAGGGCAATATACAAATCCATTTTCCTACCAACTCTGAGTTATCAGTGCCATAATTGGACGCTGGACTCTAGAACAGTAAAAAAGATAACGACCACCGAAATTAAATGTGTCAGAAGAATGACAGGAAACAGCTTAAGGGACAGAGTAAGAAACACTGAGCTGAGGAAGAAACTCGAAATTGAACCAGCCATCGAATACATAAAGAAACAACTGATAAATTGGTTCGGCCACATAACAAGACAAAAAGAACTAACAATGACTCAAAGAGCCTTAAACAAACGCTACGAAAACGCCAGATTAAGAGGAAGACTGAGAAAGAGATATGGATAAAGGGAATACTAGAGTCACTAGGAGGGATAACATCAGAAGAGGCCAACAGAAGAGCAAAGAATCGCAGATTGTTTCTCCCCTCGACGCCAACGGCAGCAGAGGAAGGATAGAAGAAGAAGAAGATTGAATCAATCAATAATTACATCAGTCAATCAATAAATACATCAGTCAATCAATAATTACATCAGTCAATCAATAATTACATCAGTCAATCAATAAATACATCAGTCAATCAATAATTACATCAGTCAATCAATAATTACATCAGTCAATCAATAATTACATCAGTAAATCAATAATTACATCAGTCAATCAATAATTACATCAGTAAATCAATAATTACATCAGTAAATCAATAATTACATCAGTCAATCAATAGTTACATCAGTAAATCAATAATTACATCAGTCAATCAATAAATACATCAGTCAATCAATAATTACATCAGTCAATCAATAATTACATCAGTCAATCAATAATTACATCGGTCAATCAATAATTACATCAGTCAATCAATAATTACATTAGTCAATCAATAATTACATCGGTCAATCAATAATTTCATCAGACAATCAATAATTACATCGGTCAATCAATAATTACATCAGTCAATCAATAATTACATTAGTCAATAATTACATCAGTCAATCAATAAATTAATCAATCGATATCGTTACGCGTCGTTGGCGATCGCGTTTTCCATGACTCAATAGTTCGATGGTTTCCCATGACTCGATAGTTCGATGGTTTCCCATGACTTGATAGTTCGATGGTTTCCCATGACTCGATAGTTCGATGGTTTCCCATGACTCGATAGTTCGATGGTTTCCCATGACTTTCTGTTCGATGGTTTCTGATCAGGTCAATGTCTTGGTATTTATAGTCTGATCTCGATAACAGGACGAGATAGTCGTCTTTATTTTCTTCTTCGTCTTTCCGTCTTTTTGTTTTGTTTTGTTTTGTTTTGTTTTGTTTTGTTTTGTTTTGTTTTGTTTTGTTTTGTTTGTTTTGTTTTGTTTTGTTTTGTTTTGATGACAGCGTTCTTCCAACTCTGGTTGTTTGTCTCTCTTTCTCACTGATACTCTATCACACTCGCTCTCTCTCTTTCTCACTCACTCACTCACTCACTCACTCACTCACTCACTCACTCACTCACTCACTCACTCACTCACTCACTCACTCACTCACTCACTCACTCTCTCACTCACTCACTCACTTTTTCGCCCTCTCTCTTTCACTCTCCACTCAAAACTTGTCAAAAACAGTCTGATTACTCTCTCCTTATGTTACTCACTAGAGCGTTGTGCTCGATATCACAGACACAACACAACAAACGTTTCGTCTAGCTCTCCATATCACAGACACAACACAACAAACGTTTCGTCTAGCTCTCCATATCGCAGACACAACACAACAAACGTTTCATCTAGTTCTCCATATTGCAGACACAACACAACAAACGTTTCGTCTAGTTCTCCATATCACAGACACAACACAACAAACGTTTCGTCTAGTTCTCCATATCACAGACACAACACAACAAACGTTTCGTCTAGTTCTCCATATCACAGACACAACACAACAAACGTTTCGTCTAGTTCTCCATATCACAGACACAACACAACAAACGTTTCGTCTAGTTCTCCATATCACAGACACAACACAACAAACGTTTCATCTAGTTCTCCATATCACAGATACAACACAACAAACGGTTCATCTAGTTCTCCATATCACAGATACAACACAACAAACGTTTCGTCTAGTTCTCCATTTCACAGACACAACACAACAAACGTTTCGTCTAGTTCTCCATGAACGAAGATAGACACAGAAGACCAAACGAAACAAGTGCAGTGAACTGATACTCGGACTCTTTTAAACTGATCCCAAATACACAAATTCATATTCTCCTTATCTCCGCTACGTCACTTCCTACGTAGCTCCAGGTCTCGGAGAGGCTTAACTGTATTCCCATGGGTGCTAAGCCATTGACATCTGATGCTATAGTTAATTTTGATTGATAATGCCAAATTGGGTTCATCTGATTCTGCTGCATCTTCCACCGTTTCTATAGAAACATTGCATGGGATTTATATTTATCTGTTAATTGAAATATCTGGCAACATTGCTAACCTCATATGGTAGATATACTACAGAGTTGAGATCCAGAATAGTTCAGGCAAAAGCCACTTTCCAGCAAAACATGAGGAAGATACTATGCAATCCATTTTTGACAATAGAGACAAGAAAAAGAGTTCTTAAATGTTATGTAAAGCCAGTCTTAACATATGGATGTGAATCATGGACAATAGGGACAATAAAATAGACAAGAAAAAAACAGACAAGAAAATCAGTGGAAGCTGTAGAAATATGTTTTTACAAAAGAATGTTGAGAATACCATGGACATCAAAGAAGCGTAATGAAAATGTTCTGAAAGAGGCAGAAATAAAGAGAGAGCTAATTTCCAATATTAGGAAGAAACAATCATCATTTTTTGGCGATGTAATGAGAAGAGAACAGCTGGAATATATTGTAACAGCTGGGCAAACTGAGGGGCGAAGAGATAGAGGGAAACAGCGAGAAAAGATACCAGCTTAAAAGAATGGCTTGGCAGAAGGTCAACAACAGAAATGATAAATAACTGTCGTGATCGAAAGTTGTGGAGAGACATGATCACCTACGCCAGCAGGCATGGTACTTGATGATGATGTATGGATTGCAATCACAAGGTATTCATTCCGAGTAAGCAAACCATTTTATTTATTGCTATTGTATGTTGCTTAAGCTTGGTCCTATGCCAGTTCTTTCTCTCGTGCTCCCAATTCTAGTTTTGTATTTTCCAATCACTTCAGTCGCTTTCTAAATAACAAATTTATCTCTGTAATGTGTAACCCCTACTTCTAACTTGTCATGAGTGTCCATGTTTGTCACCTGTAGCATAGAATGGTTGTGTAAATGATCCCGTGGCACAAAGTGAAGAACTAACTTCTTCTATTCATCTGCTATTACCCTGAAACATCATAGAAGAAAGAAGGAATATATAAGATAATATGGAAATATTGTTTGTTCTTTGGTCGCACCCATTTCAAATGTAGCATCGTTCTATATAGTTGTTGTCGTTCTTACAATGTCTTTCATTCCGTCCATCCATCCTTTTCATTCGTTTCCCTCTTGCTCTCAGTCTTGATGTTTTTATGTAGAATTTGTTTGACGTTACTTCTTCGCCTGGGTAAGAACTAACTGAAGAACTAAAATACAGAGATCATTATTAAAACAGAACGTGTCTTATCTTCTTCATTCCGTAAATCTCGAGCTCGTAGAGGCACATACAGAATTCATCAAACGTCTTCAAAGAGCTCTATATTCCATCGTTCTTTGGGGGCTCTGTGAAGTCGAGGCCTGGCCATTGTTTAAATGTTACTTTCCCATCTATTTGTCTTCCCCTCGCTTTCCTTCTTCTCTCAAATGTCCCCGTATATTGTGTTTAACTAGAGCGTCTACAGGACAATCAATAAACAGCTTACTTGTGAAACAACAGACAGAAACAATCAATAAACAGCTTACTTGTGAAACAACAGACAGAAACAATCAACAAACAGCTTACTTGTGAAACAGGAGACAGAAACAATCAACAAACAGCCTACTTATGAAACAAGAGACAGAAACAATCAATAAACAGCTTACATGTGAAACAACAGACAGAAACAAACAGCCTACTTATGAAACAGGAGACAGAAACAATCAACAAATAGCTTACTTATGAAATAGGAGACAGAAACAATCAACAAACAGCCTACTTAGGAAACAGGAGACAGAAACAATCAACAAACAGCCTACTTAGGAAACAGGAGACAGAAACAATCAACAAACAGCCTACTTATGAAACAAGAGACAGAAACAATCAACAAACAGACTACTTATGAAACAACAGACAGAAACAATCAACAAACAGACTACTTATGAAACAAGAGACAGAAACAATCAATAAACAGCTTACTTGTGAAACAAAAGACAGAAACAATCAACAAACAGACTACTTATGAAACAGGAGACAGAAACAATCAACAAGCAGACTACTTATGAAACAGGAGACAGAAACAATCAATAAACAGCCTACTTATGAAACAATAGATAGAAACAATCAACAAACAACCTACTTATGAAGCAAGAGACAGAAACAATCAACAAATAGCCTACTTATGAAATAGTGAGCCACGATAGCTCAGTGGTTAGTGAACTGGACTGCAAAGGACAAGAGTTAGGGTTCGATCCCAACCGACGGCTTCCGGGTTCACCCAGCCTTAAATGGGTACGGTTGTTTTCAAGGAAAAT